>CM074735.1:123153594-123181094 GCA_037367245.1 Phrynocephalus guinanensis | reverse complement strand
ATGACCTTCAATTTGCTCCTGACCCTGCAGTCCTTGACTGTTGACTCCCCATTTCCCTCTAGCCTTCTGACCCTTCTCAGGCAGATCAAAGGACAGCATATTTGTGGCTATTATGTTTCACCTTTGGCACTTGGCTCCTCATCTGACCTATCTAGTGACCAAGCCTCGACCCATCTGTGATCACATCTGTTACCCTTCTGATCCCTTCCTGTTTGCACCTAAACTGGACTCCAGCTTCCTTATATTTCTAGGCTACGCCAAAGCCTCTTAACAGTATGCTAAATATACTGATTATAATATCAGAAAACATATTTTCCCTACAAACTTAAACAGCTTTTGACATTTCCAACTAGCATGCTTGGCTGGATGTCCCAACAGGATTTGAGAATATTGATGGTACAGTACAAAGATTTCTGAAATTTGAAGGAGAGGGGAATGAGAGAACGTTTGGGGTGAAACAGAAATGAAGTCAATGACAAAGGGGGCGGTATAAGAAGGCAGAAAGATAAAATGTAGATCTTCTGAGAAAAGACTTTGAAAAAAGACCATGTAGTACTGAAAGTTAAATATATATATTCTACTAACTTATGGTCAATTAGATAAAAAGCCTTTTGTCAATAATTTAAAGCTGAAGTTGTTGCTAGGATCTGTGAATTCAAGCATAGATGACTAGCTTACAGTAACTCACAGACTAAGAAAAATAATAAATTATCCAACCATTATGGTCACATAAGTAGATTTTACATTCCAGAGGCATGTGGTTTATGAGCAATATTTGGATAGCAGCTGAGTTATTCCTACTGGTTTGTGGATCAGAGCCAGGTTTTCAATTGTAAAAAAGAAGGATTTTTGCAGTCAAGAACTGCATAAATGCATGAGGACAAGACGTGTCTGAAAAGAAAGGAGGATTTTGTGAATGGAATGGGGTGACCTCTGGGCTCAAGTGCACAGTGCCCGGGTGTTCCCAGCTGAAGGGAAAGGCAAAACATTTTTGAGCACTCTCTACCTAAACAACTCAGAAATGGGTCACCACGAGTCAGAATTGATTTGAAGGCCTATGCAGAATATAAATAGAGTATATTCTCCTATATAGATATATAGTATAGGATACACTCTGCATGTATGTGTGCTTGTGTATGCAAGTGCATTACATGTGTCTGAGTAGGGTTCCAGTAAAGGTAAAGGTAAAGGTTCCCCCCGCACATGCATGCTAGTTGTGTCCGACTGTAGGGGTGGTGCTCATCTCCATATTCAAGCCGAAGAGCTAGTGTTGTGCAAGTCCGTGGCCACGTGGCCAGCATGGCTGCAAGGAAACTCTGATTTACCTTCCCGCTTTTTATGGTGATACCTATTTATCTACTTGCATTTACATGCTTTCAAACTGTTAGGTTGGCAGGGGCTGGGGTTATCAGCGGGAGCTCACTCCACTGCACAGCACTGGGATTCGAACCACCGAACTGCTGACTTTGCAGCCAACAGTTTTCAGAAGCGTTAATCCACTGAAGCACCACACCAAACATCAAACACCAAACAGAGTCCTCTTTTAAGCCAGGGTGAAAACCATAAAGGCAGGATTTTTTTAAAAAAAATGCATTTAGTAGCTATACAGTAACCCCCCCGCCGATCGCGGGGGTTAGGGGCCCACCCCACCCATGATCCATGAAAATCCGTGATATGCAGAGGCAGGGGGGCTGGGGGTGAGGGGGGCTGCGAGGCCCTCTGTAGTCGCTCGGAACCGCTGCAGGGAGGGACGCCGTCCGTCCCTGCAGCGGTCCCGGGTGGCTGCGAGGCCCTCCATAGTCGCCCGGGGCGGCTGCGTGGAGGGACGCTGTCCATCCCTGCAGCCATTCCGGCCAGCTGCGAGGCCCTCTGTAGTCACCCGGGGCGGCTGCGTGGGGGGATGCAGTCTGTCCCCGCAGCTGTTCCAGGCGGCTGCGAGGCCCTCCGTAGTTGCCCAGGACCGCTGCAGGGAGGGACGGCGTCCATCCCCACAGCGGTCCTGCGTGGGTTCAAGGCCCTCCGTAGTCGCCCGGGGGGGCTGCATGGAGGGATGCCGTCCATCATCGCAGCTGTCCCAGGCGGCTTCGAGGGCCTGCCCGAAGGGGCGGGTGAGCCACGCAGCTGGGTGGGAGAGCCGCCGGGAGCGATCGGATTGCTCCCGGCGGCACTCCTGCCCGACTCTGCGGCCTGCCCGAAGGGGCGGGTGAGTTGCGCAGCCGGGCGGGAGGGCCACCGGCAGCGATCGGATCACTCCCGGCGGCCCCCCTGCCCGGCTCCGCAGCCTCCCAGAAGGTGCGGGGGCGCAAAGAGCGATCGGATCGCTCCCTGCCACCACCCCCACGCAGCTTCGAGGCCTCCCAGAGGCGCCTGGGAGGCGAGAGCGATCCGCCCAAGGCTTTTCCGGGGTGTGAGGGAGGGCCGCGCGGAGCAACCCAGCCGCCCCCCGCCACCGCCCCCCCCCACGGTTCCGGTACTGCGGTCCCGCGATGTAGTGGGACCGCAATGCTGGAACCGCGAAATGGTGGGGGGTCACTGTATTTCCAAAGTGGAACAGCTAACTGTGTATAACAGAATAAAATGGCCTACTGTAACCCTATGAAGGACATATGCTGACAAAGTGCTTTTCAAAGCAGCATTTCAGGTCTAAACAGGGTCTATAACCCAGTTTTCTTTATCCCATGTTCTTAATTATTGCTACCCTGACTATTATTTCTTCAGCATCCAATTGTTATCCGATTAGAGGCTGTTTCCAAGGACTAGTTTCCGCAGCAGATATACTGAACTAATATTTAATCAATCAATAACTGCAAGGACCTTGACTGAGAGAAACTGGAAATCAAAAAGAAATTGCTTCAGTAAAGCAATAGCTAATTAAGTTTTGGCATGCTTTGGAGGTGCTGAAGATTACCAAACTGAGAATTAGAAGAGGGAAATGAAAAATTATTAATCTCATTCATAGGGCAATCCAGATTATTTATGCAGTGTTAAGGAGTACATTATGATTCTACCAGTACTGACCTACGAGAAATTATTATTGTGTTATGAAAAGGGATAGAATGGATTAATGAGGAAGTACGGAATGGATGGCTTTATTTTTCTGATTTGAACCTGCCTTTTCTTTTCTTTTTTTATACAGGCAAAATGGTTTGACTCTCATGCCTCTGGATTTTAAAAAACAAACAAACAAATTAGCATTCTCTGAATGGTCTGGCATTTTCTAAGCCCGCAGCAGCAACACATAGCAGTAAAGATTGGTTTAAAATTGTAGTTAGAGTTAAGGATTTGCACGCATTTCTTGTGTTCCCTGAACCCATAGAGAATTTCCCTGAATGAGGCCAGCCTTCTAACAACCACTGTATGCTACTTCCTCATGGTTCAACAAAAATGGCATGTGACATTTTCTTTCCCCCATGTATCACACTGGCTGGGATGAGAAATACACAAAATGATGTAGACTTGTCAGTTTTTCTCCCAGCAACTCTGGTAAAGTTTGAAAAAAAGTATATAGCCATTGGTGAACTAGTGAAAATTCTCTACCACTCATCACTTGATAGTGTTGTACAGTGGTCCCCCACCCGTCTGCGGTTCATATGCTGCAGTGCCACTATATCTCAGGACTACAGAACAGTGGACCCTCGTATAACAAACCATTTGTATAAGATAAAATCTGTACAACATAAAAAATCCAGAAATAGGGGAAATTTGCTTAACATAATTTCATTTGGAATGAATTATTTCCTTTACACAGGGTACCATTAAAGGCCAATTACAACAGTCCTTCCAGTTTTTGGTTTAGTGAAAGTAAAGTGAAATTTGAAATAGATACATGAGGGCACAATTGCACTCATTTCACACGCTAGCAAGGTTATGCTCAAAATTCTACAAGGGAGGCTTCAGCAGTATGTGGAAAGAGAACTTCCAGAAGTGCAAGCTGGATTTCGAAGGAGCAGAGGAACTAGAGATCAAATTGCCAACATGCGCTGGATTATGGAGAAAGCTAGAGAGTTCCAGAAAAACATCTACTTCTGCTTCATTGACTATGCCAAAGCCTTTGACTGTGTGGACCACAACAAACTATGGCAAGTCCTTAAAGGAATGGGAGTGCCTGACCACCCTATCTGTCTCCTAAGAAATCTATATATGGGACAAGCAGCAACTGTCAGAACTGGATATGGAACAACTGACTGGTTTAAAATTGTGAAAGGAGTACGACAAGGCAGTATACTGTCACCTTGCCTATTTATATGCGGAGTACATCATCCGAAAGGCAGGTCTGGATGAATCAGAAGCCGGAATTAAGATTGCCGGAAGAAATCTCAACAAACCTCAGATATGCAGAGGATACTACTCTGATAGCAGAAAGTGAGGAGGAATTAAAGAATCTTTTAATGAGGGTGAAAAAGGAGAGTGAAAAAAATGGGCTGAAGCTCAACATCAAAAATACTAAGATCATGGCCACCGGTCCCATCACCTCCTGGCAAATAAAAGGGGAAGAAATGGAGGCAGTGACAGAGTTTATTTTCTTGGACTCCTTGATCACTGCAGATGGTGACTGCACAATGAAATTAAAAGATGCCTGCTTCTTGGGAGGAAAGCAATGGCAAACCTAGGTAGCATCCTAAAGAGCAGAGACATCACTTTGCCAACTAAGGTCAGGATAGTGAAAGCTATGGTTTTCCCAGTAGTGATGTACAGAAGTGAGAGCTGGACTCTAAAGAAGGCTGATCACCACAGAATCGATGATTTTGAGCTGTGGTGCTGGAGAAGAGTCTTGAGAGTCCCCTGGACTGCAAGGAGATCAAACCTACCCATCCTGAAAGCAATCAACCCCGAATGTTCACTGGAAGGACATGAGGAGAGAGGAGTCCTTGGAAAAGTCCCTGATGTTGGGAAAGATTGAAGCGAAGGCAAAAGGAAAAGATGGTTGCAGAGAATTAGATGGTTGGACTGTGTCATCCACTTGACCAAACTCCGGGAGGCAGTAGAAGATAGGAAGGCCTGGTGAGGTCTGGTGCATGGGGTCACGAAGAGTTGAACATGACTGAACAACTGAACAACAACAACATGAGGGCTACCATTAAGCTGGAATTCCTTTTACGTTGTGAATACATATGCATGCAGCGCATCTACTAGTTAATATGTATGTGCATAGGTGTTCCAGATTACTAATAGAGATGGGCACAAACCAGTTTGCCTTAGTTAACAAAGGCAGAAGCACAGATGTTGTGGCTCCACAATCCCACTTCCTCAGCTGATCTCGCCATTAACCTGGACAGGTTTGCTACTTTCCGGCAGCCTTTCTCCACCCTTGGCTGCATCTCAGACTACTCTGGTCCACCATTTGTCTAAGTTGGGGGATGAGCCTAGAGGGCAGAGCAGAGAAACCTGAGCTGGACTGGAAAATCAGTTGAGGAGCTAGTAGAAAGGGCACTCCCTTTAAAATACTGTACACACACACACACACACACACAGACACACACACACACAGACACACACACACACACACACACACACACACACACACACACACACACACACACACACACACATCTTGACACAGAGAAAGAGATGTTCTGGGAAAATAGGAAATATCATATGCTAGGCTTTGAATGCTAAAATCAGCTTTAAACCAATGTAATCCATCCTTCTCATGGTGCTAACCTCAGGCTTCCCATAGGCGTTCTCATTTCTACAGGACATCCCTCTCACTGTTTTACTCCCTATAGGACAACTCTGTATATTATGTATAACCCAGTAAGCCCCTCTCCCCGCATCTGTATCAACTGAGATACATTTGACTTCTTTGGGCCACTGTCCAACAAGGAGGACATGCTGACATAGCTGATCCCATGGCAGTTCAACAGCACAACAAAAGATGTCCCAGATCTGCAGAATCACAGGTAAGGCCAATATCAAACTCTGTCATGTAACTGTTCAGCATTGTGACAATGCTGTTCTTCATTGATTTTTAGATTGGGGGGAAAACATATTGGAAATCAAATTCCCTCACACTTTTGAGAACCAGAGAAACACATGAGGCTCAAGTCCTGCCACTCCCCAACACAACCTTTGCTTTCAACAGGGGTTTCTACAGCATGCCTAACTATTGGGCCTTATGACTGTATACCATCCTAGGCTGTGAGTAGGTTTCTCTCATGAGGAGAGAGGAGTCCTTGGAAAAGTCCCTGATGTTGGGAAAGATTGAAGGCAAAAGGAAAAGAGAACGGCAGAGAATGATATGGTTGGACGGTGTCATCAATGCAACCAATATGGATTTGACCAAACTCTGGGAGGCAGTACAAGATAGGAAGGCCTGGTGAGCTCTGGTCCATGGGGTCACGAAGAGTCGGACACGACAGAATGACTGAACAACAACAACAAGGTTTCTGTCTATAGAGTCAAATGTTAGGATTTCCCACTATGCTTTCAGGGAGAAGGACCAGCCTGTGTGACCTTGGGCAAGCTGCCTAGTCCCTGGGAACCTCCAGAAGAGGTGACTGCAAGAACAGACTTGACAGAACACTGTTGTTGTTGTTGTTGTTGCTGCTGAGGTTGCTGCTGCTGCTGCTGACCTGTTGATACAGCGAGGATCTGATGACTGTGGTTTCACTGATTCAAACAGGCTTCTTCTAGTTGGGACTTACTTTAATTCAGGGTACTATAGTTCACAATCAGAGCAGGCACATTTGAAATAGTGGAACAAGTGGAGAAGATAACTCACCAAACTCCCCTCTGATTCAACAGGCCTATTCTGGTGCAACTCCCAGGTATCCCAAAGGACAAACATGACAAAGTTGCCCCCACACAACTCATAGAAGGCACAAGGAGCTTTGGAGATATTGGGAGTCCTGTTTGGGCTGCTCTGACCTGCAGATAGCTCACAGAGCTCACCCTGGCCATGGCTGCAAAATCAATGAAAAATAGGATTTTTCCAGGGATTATTTATTTATTTAAAATATTTTAACCTGCCTTTCACTTTTAAAAAGCCCAGCATGGCTTACCACAATTGAAAAGCAGTATTTACCATCAATTGGTAACAATGAGCATCTAATACTAAAAGGATCCATGAGTACAATGCCAAAGCAAAAACATAAGCAACATCAAAACATTCAATGCAGTAAGGCACAACCATCCATTTAAAAATTTGAGCCCGACAGCCAGTCACTAAGTGAAAGTTTGCCTGAAGAGAAAGGTGGAAGGACAGCAAAGATGGGACCAGTGTAGTCTCCTGCTGGAGGAAGTTCTGGAGTCTGAGAGCAGCAACAGGGAAGGTCCTCTCCAATGTCTACAGCAGGGGTGTCCAAACCTTCCTCAAGGAGGGTCAGATTTGGTGAGGTGAAAATGCTTGGGGGCCGAACATTCAGTCACATTTGGCCCCACAGGCCAGACTTTGAACAAGTCTCTGTAACAAGCAAAGAGGTTGGGAGGATGCTGCAGCAACGTAGCTGGGGGTGGGTAGGCTGGACAGGTGGCTGAGGGGATGGACAGAGGCAGAGAGGGCCTGCAAACCATAAAACTGCAAGCTAACGCCTCCATCTGGTAAGGGGAGAGGCCAGCTGGCAGGGATGTGTGACAGGCTGAGCCGGTGGGGAGAAGAAGCCGCGGGCCACTCAGAATTTGAAAACGGGCTGCCTTTGTCCCCTGGGCCTGACTTTGGACATGCCTGATCTACAGCAAACACACCTCTGAAGGAGGCAGGACCAAGAAGAAAGCTTCCCCTATGGATCCTAACATCTGAGGAGGCTCATAAAAGGAGAAGTGGTCCTTGAGACATCTTGGGCCAAAGCCTTTAGGGCTTTATTGGTTAGAACCAGCATTCTCAATTTTGCCATGAGAACAGATTGGTTGCTGTAGCAGGGGGACTAGGCGATCCATTCAGCCATCCGGCTGCTATGTTTTGGACCTGCTGAAGTTTCCCGAGACTTTCCATAGGCACTGCCATATAGAGCGTGTTACAGTAATCCAGTCAGGTTGTAACTAAGTCATGCAGCACAGTAGCCAAATCAGACTTCTCCCAGAAGGGGTGCAGCTGGAACAGGTGTTTTAGCTGTGCAAAGCACTGCTGGCCGCAGCTGAGACCTGGACATCCAGGCTCAGAGATGAATCCAGAAGTACATCCAGGCTATGCACCTGGATTTTCAGGGAGAGTGTCATTCCATCCAGGCCAGGCTGCATCTCTGTTGCCTGATCTGCCGTTGTGGTTCCTTTGCAAAAATCTTTGAAGACAGTGAAATTTTGGTGGTGGCATCAATTCAGTCTTCAATGGAGATTGAGTGACCCACATAACCCTTAACTTAGGACACTGGCAACTACATGCGGCAGCTTCTCTCTTCTATATTTCCCTCTTACTATGCTTCTTTTCTTTCTTTTCTAAATGGTGAATTCTACTTAGCAGCTACTGATTTAGCTGTTCCCTCCATGCTCATGCTGTTTCCATGGAAATGGCACAATCCACTGAATAACACGTTTCTTGGCTCTCACCCCCCCTCTCCAAAGCCCCCGAACATAAAACCTGTCCCCATTGGATGACACAATTTCGTTCCATCTGCAACCTAAGCATTGGCACATTAGAAGCCATTTTCAACTCCCAATAACAGTCCAATTTGTGCAGTTTTCCTTCTCGGCGCTACAATTTTATATTGACCCAGTTGTTGTTTTTTTTTGACAATTTCTTTTTATTACAAAGCTACAGAGTTGCAGTCCCAAGGTGGGCTAAGAACTCTGCCTCCGTGTCTATTTAAAGTACAAGAACATTTTCTCTGTAGAATTTCCTATTGTACAAATTAGGCAGGGAGTCACTTTAGAAAATGGGTTGGAAAGGTGGGCCAATGGTTAACTCCCCATCTAAAGAAGCAGGCTCATTTCGCCCTGGCAATGGTTTACGAAGCATTCTAATTACCTGCCTTTTTCACCTTCAGGTCGCTCGGGTTTACCGGGTCCAGGAAATAAGGGAGGCAGATTAAGCCCACACCTTGGGAGGCTCTGCGAGTTTCTCTGTGTTCTCTGTGCTATTCTCCTACATCTTTGTGGTTTCCATTTATATAGAAGAGGAAAAGTGAGGCACAGTTCATTTCAAAGTGCAAGCTTTCCATCACAATTGTTTCTCATTTGCTGTCAAGTCAGTGCTGACTCACAGTGACCCTTTTCAGGGTGTTCCAAGTAGAGAATGCTCAGAAGTGGTACTGCATGCCTTACGTCTGAGAGCAACCTGGGACTGTGCAGGTTGCCCAAGGCCACACAGGCTGCCTCTACACTCAGAAGGCACGGGCAAGACCCTAACTCTCAACCTCTGGCTCTATAGCCAGATATCTAAACCACTGAGCTGTTCAGCCAGCTCTTACATCACAATATTCCAGGTGAAATTTCTAGGTTCTCTGTATGTATGATGTCAAGTAGAGTTTGGAAAAATGTCCCCCCCGCCGGTAACAATAACTCCCAGAATCCACTTGTGTAAGCTGAGAGATTCTGGGAGTTCTCGAAGGAAGGAAGGAAGGAAGGAAGGAAGGAAGGAAGGAAGGAAGGAAGGAAGGAAGGAAGGAAGACCCGACAAAACACATACTCATCTGATTCTTTCTAGTTCAACATCTCAGGTTCAGTTCTGACATTGATTCATTCATTCATTCATATTCATTGATTCATTCATTCATTCATTCATTTGACGTGTATACATTAAGCCCAAGGGCTGCTCTGGGTGGTGCACAACATATCATAATACAAAAATATACACATTCAAATAAACAAAATACATCAACAAAGTCATAAATCAAATAACAAATACAATATAAATTAGGAAACTTCTGACAGTAAGAAATGAAATATAAATAAACAATAAAATCATCAAATTAAATAATACCTATCCAGGAATTGTTATGCCACTTTACATTTCCACAAGCAGGGTGATAGAACATTTGACTGGGGCCTGGGGGAATCTGGCTTCTACAGTAGTCCCCAGTGAGCCAGGATACTTAATGGGTGATCTTAAGCCAAACGTATCTTCTCGGCTTGTCTACCACACAGGATGGTTGCACCATATAGCCACAAGGAGTATAGCCAAACCTTCCCACCTTAAACTCACCAGAAGAAAAACAAGACACAACTGTAACAAGCAAAGATGGGGTTCCTGGAGTAATGCTGGCAGTCAAAACCGAAAAGAACAATGGATGCTTTGGAAAAGACACATCTGTTCTTATCCTGTCCTACCTAGGACCGCTCACTATGTTGACACTTATTGTTCCATTAGCACCATCTTCCATATTGATTCTCTGTTGCGAAAATAGCTAGAGATCCCAGCATGATCTTATTACCGTGATCATCTCAGAGGAGAAATGAACCATCAGAATCATGGCAGGATGTCATCCTTTTTTCAACAAGGAAGCCACACTAGTCTATTTGCCCATGGAAAGGAAAAAGAAAAAGAAAATTGTGGCACCTTAAAGAGACAGGATTGGATTTCAGTCCACAAAAATCACAATGAAAAAAATTTGCTAGTATTTAGAGAGCAACAACACTTTCATTTTAGTTTTTGTTATATAGTAATACCTTAGTTTAAGAGTAACTTGGATTAAGAGTGTTTTGCAAGAAATTCAAACATTTCTTCTAAATGTTTGCCTTGATCAACAAGCAATGTCTTGATATACAAGCACTGGAGCAGGTGGTCCAGTGGCATCTCTCTCTCTCTCTCTCTCTCTCTCTCTCTCTCTCTCCTCTCTCTCTCTCTCTCTCCCTCCCTCCCTCCCTCCCTCCCCCTTCTGGAATGTGGGTGATTGTCTGGAACATTCTGTCTCAGACAGTCTCCAAAGCAGAGGGAGGAGAGAGGAACAGAGGTCTCCCATGCACCAGCCAGGAATGGGTAGGTTAGGATTTTATTTTTCTTCATATTTATATTTAATTTAATTTGTCTTCAACATTATTTCTTATTTTTTTCAAACCATTTATAGTCATAGGGCAGCTAGTCAAGTATTTATAGGGCCAAAATTTTTTACTTTATTACTGTCACATAAAAAACACAGAGTAGCATGTACCCAAATATTTATGTGTTATGTTTTGTGTGCCCAGGACAGTTAACATTTGGTTTCGAAAGCAAAACCAATCCATTGTTATTTAATCCAAAATAGGTGCAATGGCATAAACTTTTAATTGCCCAAAGTGGCTTCAGTGCCAAATGGGCGGTATTAAAATCCAATAAATAAATAAATAAATAAATAAATAAATAAATAAATAAATAAATAAACAAAACTACAGCGGCAAATTGCCACTAGTCAACAAATCACTGTTTATATTCCTCATTAGACACCGTTGCCTTGCAACTGGCACAATGGGAAGCACCGTCAGTGACTAAATGACTAATGGCAACAAACTTCAGCTGTTATGCCATTCCACTCACATTGATATACATAACCAATAGGATGCCAGTTATTATAAAAATATATAGTAATATAACCATGTGGCATCAAGTACGTTCTGGCTTATGGTGAGCTTTTGTAGGGTTCTTTACATAGAAAATACTCAGAGGGGATTTAACATTCCCTTCTTTATCAGGCCTTTATCATGGCCACCCTTGAAGTTAAGCCGCTTGTGACCTGACCACAGTGACACATGGCCTAGTGACATGTCAGCTGCATTACTATAATGCACTCTATTCAGGGCTGCCTTTCAAAAGTGTTTGGAAACTTCCAAGGGTCCATCCAGAATGCTGCAGCCAGATTGTTAACTGGGGTTGGCTACAAAGAATATAGAACTCCACTGTTGCACAACCCAAATTAGCTGTCAATCCATTCATGGGTAACATTCAAACTGCTGGTTTAAACCTATAAATCCCAAAACAGCTTGGGTCCGAGCTTGTCTGAACAATTGCATCTCTGTATATGAGCCTGCTTGGGCATTAAGGTCATCAGAGGAGGTCTTTCTTTTGGTCCCACCAACCCCACAGGTATGTTTAGTGGATACTCCCCAATCCTGGAATTCCTTCCCAGAATCTAGGCTGGCCGCAGCTCTGCTGTCCTTCTGTAGGCAGGCAAAGACCTCTCTCTTCAGGCAGGCTTTTCTTTAATGACTGGTGGTTTTAGAGGGGTTATTCTGCTCTGTTTTCAATATGTTTTAATATTGATCTTAGTACTGTTTTGATATAATACTTAATTCTTTTTTTAATATTTCTATATCTCTTGATAGAGATACTGTACTTTTTATGATGTAAACTGCCTTGGGTCCTTTTGGGGAGAAAGGTGGGATGAGAATTGAAACATTTTTAATAAATAAATAAATAAATAAATAAATAAATAAATAAAAATACATAAATACATAAATAAATAAATAAATAAATAAATAAATTCCACACAGAGACACTTTTCCCAAAATGGATATGGATATTGGCTTTTTAAAAAAAGAGGTTTTGCATTTTTAGTGATATATTAAATTATGACCAAATGTGACTTTGTCAGACACCTTTTATTCCCCTGTGCTGCTACCATACTTCTTAGCTTGTCATCTAGAAGCTCCAAGGACTTCTAAAGGGAATAAGAAACACCTCGAAAGGATTTTCAAGTGTAGGGTTGGATTCCACCAGGTTTCCTTATCCAAACAGACTGGGGCAGTGGCTAAATAAGAAACAGACCAGTTTATGTACAAGACTGGGAACAGACTAATAAAGCATTTCAAGTGTGTTGACCAAAGCATTCAAATGTTTTGTTACCATTGTATCTTCTGTAACCTTCCTTGAACTCTCTTTGGGAATTGCAGTCCAAGTACACCTGGGTTTGATTTGATCTCTTACTCTGCACCACACACTCTCCCTTTCAAATATGAAATATTTTCTTCCCAATTCTTCATAGACTGCTTGAGCAGGCTACAGAACATCCCTGCCCTCTTCCTGGACCTGCCCTATAGTGACAGGGTTGGGTTGAGCCTTGGCAATTCAGGTTCAAATAACTACTTCAGGGGCAAAACTGACTCAGTGACCTTGAGTCAGACGTCATCTCTCAAGGTTATTCCGAGAAGAAAACAGAACATGACAGCCATCAATCATGCCTTGTAGTTTCAGAATATAAAGGCAGCAATCAAACAAAATGGACAAAACCAAACGGTAGATGAGGTTTCCACCAAACATAGGTCCCAAAATGAGGTTTCCGGGGCACAGGTTCAGGGAGGATTAAGATGGCTTTTGATGTACTGGATCAGCATTCAGTACAGTAGGACCCCTGTATCCACTGATTCAGTTATCCATGGTTGGCAGAGGATAAATAAATAAATAATTCAGCAGCCGCAAAGCAAGCTGCTGTCAAAAAGAGCAGCTGTAAAGCAAGTTACTATCACAAAACAACAGTTTTGGGAAACCTTTTGGCATTCTATCTTATCCACAGTTTTCATTATACATGGGAAGGCTTGGAACCAATCCCCAGCGGATACTGGGGTCCTACTGTATTACCTATCCTCTACAAAAATGGTTCCCAATCTTGGGTAAACCCAAGTGTTCTCAGACTGCAACACCCAAGAACCCCAGCCAGCACCACTGGGGGTGAAGGCTTCTGGGAATTGCAGTCCAAGTACACCTGGGTTACCCAAGGTTGGGAACCACCTCCTCTACACAAGTGCTGCAACCAGTTTCTCCTCCAACTTTATCAATGACAGGTAGCTCAGAAAATCCAAGTAATGTCAAGGACAAGAAGATCGAGTCCCTTCATACATATGGAACCTATCTGGTCTAGAATAAGCCGCCAGAGCTTTGGAAGGAACTTGAAAAGCCAATGTTTGTAAACTCTCCACCATAAACCCATGCATAATTTAACTGATATTAGAGTGGTTTGTTTAAAAAGATGTTTCCTGTCCATTTTGTTCTCTGGCCTGCTAACTCTGTTTCAATTTGCTTTTACTTCCTGCTTTGTAGAGCTGGCTGGTTTTCTCTTACTGTTTCGTTTTTATTGTTCCTCTGCGCCATTATTTTATGTGTGTTGTTTTTAATCTTCTTGAATCACACTGTGAATGCCTGAATGCCACTTTGTGGCAGAACAGTGGCAGATAATTATTTGGAAGATCTGAGTAAAAGATCTATGACACCATAAATTCTCTGTGTTTTAATTGCAGAGGTGCCTGTTTATTTCCAGATAGGCACTTTTCTTAATCAACTTCAGGCTGCAATCTTTGTGCATGCTCAAATACGAGTAGGTTCCACTGAACAAAGGGAAACACCCTTCAGCATGAACAGAAGAAGTAACATACTGCACTGTTTTACCATATGAGGATAAGAGCTGGGAGAGTGCATTAACATGTATGTGGGAGTCATGTTTCTGCACATCTACTACCAGGAGGCTAGGTCTGACCAGTATAGTGTGCAGTGCTGCTGCATGTAGCCACCTCTGAGTGTGCACCGTTGCACTGGGTCTCTTCAAAGAAAGTAGCAGAATTATTATGCCTGTACAGAGTATAAAGTAGGACCCCACTATCCACTGGGGATTGGTTCCAGGCTTCCCCGTGGATAATGAAAACCATGGATAAGAAAAAACACCAAAACTCCCAAAACTGCTGTTTTGTGGAAGTAGCTTGCTTTATGGCTGCTGTTTTGCATCAGTAGCTTGCTTTACGGCTGCTGTTTGTGACAGTAGCTAGTTTGCTTTATGGCTGCTGTTTTATGACAGTAGTTTGTTTTGCAGCTGCTGTTTGTGAAAGTAGCTTGCAGTTTGGCTGCTGAATTATTTATTTGATTTTTTTCCTCTGACAACCGTGGATAACTGAATCAGTGGATATGGGGTCCAACTGTATATGAATATTTCATTGCTTCTTTTACAACACTCTCCCCACTCTCCAAGGGAAATGACCACTTCCTCCCCCTTCCTGTTTTTCCCCCCTAGGTTTTATTTTATAGGGCTGTTTCTCATAAGAACAGGCAACATACCAGTTAGTAGAGTGTGTGTTTCAAACCACTGCAGGTTTTAATATGCATTGTACAGGACCTCTCTGAAGTACTGAACCTTTATCCTGCAAATGGATTCAACAATTTCAATAACTCCAGGCAAGGGTAGACTAAAATTTGGATGGAATTCATAGCACCCCTGAAATGGACATCATCAGCTACCACTGATACAAACAGTACCGAAAGTTTCTGCTACACTCTTGTTGATTTCTGTGTGCATAAGGTGACAACACAAAGAAGACGCTGGGTGTCACCTTCAACTTGTGGTGTAATAGGGAATGACTGATTCCTCCTCCTTAAGGCACCTGAGAGTTACTAGAGACCCATGATTCGAGACATTGCAACAGCAGTGACTGTTAGGTTTGCCCAAATCAGCAACAGAAACGCAACTGAGGAGTGGAAAAATTTACTTCCTGATTCCCATCTGATTTAAGGTCCACACCCACCAATTGCAACCAGAAGACATCCATACCTTTCACACCATCAACTGTTAATGGGGGGGGGGAATCTGGTGTGTGTGTGTGTGTGTGTGTGTGTGTGTGTGTGTGTGTTGTGCCGTTACAGTCGTGACCAAGTCTCCATGACCCCACATCAATGGAGTTTTCTTGGCAGGAATACTAGAGTGGTTTGCCAGTTCATAAGAACATAAGAACATAAGAAGAGCCATGCTGGATCAGGCCAAAGGCCCATCTAGTCCAGCTTCCTGTATCTCACAGTGGCCCCACCAGATGCTTTTGGAAGTGCATGAGACTAGATATCTGTCTCCTGATACCACTCCCCTGCATCCGGCCCTTGAAGTACCCTGGTTTTAAGCCTGGAGATTACACATCTCCATCATGGTTTGTAACCCTTGATGGACTTTTCCTCCAGGAATCTGTCCAATCCCCTTTTGAAGGCATCCAAGCCAGATGCCATCACCACATCCTGTGTCAGGGAGTTCCATAGACTAACAATGCGCTGGGTGAAAAAATATTTTCTTTTGTCTGTTCTTACTCTCCCAGCCCTCAATTTGAGTGCATGTCCCCTAGTTCTGGTATTTTGTGAGAGGGAAAAGAGCTTCCCTCTATCCACTTTACTCATGCCCTGCATTATTTTGTACGTCTCAATCATATCCCCCCTCAATCGCCTTTTTTCCAGACTAAAGAGCCCCAAATGTTTTAGCCTTTCTTCATAAGGGAGGTGCCCCAGCCCAGTAATCATTTTGGTCACTCTCTTCTGCACCTTTTCCAGTTCCACTATGTCTTTCTTGAGATGCGGTGACCAGAATTGTACACAATACTCCAGATGCGGCCTTACTATTGTTTTGTATAATGGCATTATAATGTTGGCTGTTTTATTTTCAATCCCCTTTTTGATAATCCCTAGCATGGAATTGGCCTTCTTCACCGCTGCCACACATTGGGGAGACACCTTCATGGAGCTGTCCACCAACACACCAAGATCTCTTTCCTGATCTGTCACGGATAACTCAGAGCCCATGAGTTGATAGATAAAGTTTTGATTTTTCGCCCCAATATGCATTACTTTACATTTGGCTACATTAAAATGCATTTGCCATTTCATAGCCCATTCCCCCAGTTTGGTGAGATCCTTCTGGAGCTCTTCACAATCTTCTCTGGTTTTTACCACACGGAAAAGTTTTGTGTCATCTGCAAACTTGGCCACCTCACTGCTTATCCCTGTCTCCAGGTCATTTATGAACAGATTGAAAAGCACCGGTCCCAGGACAGAGCCCTGGGACACACCGCTTTTCACCTCTCTCCATTGTGAAAATTTCCCATTGACACCTACTCTTTGTTTCCTGGATCTCAACCAGTTCTCAATCCATAAGAGGACCTGCCCTCTTATCCCCTGACTGTGCAATTTTCTCAGCAGCCTCTGGTGAGGGACTGTGTCAAAGGCCTTTTGAAAATCCAGATAGACTATATCCACCAGTTCACCCAAATCTACATGCCTGCTGACCTTTTCAAAAAATTCTACAAGATTTGTCAGACAAGATTTACCCTTGCAGAAGCCATGCTGATTTTCTCTCAGCAAAGTTTGTTCTTCTATGTGTTTTAAGATTTTCTCTTGGATGAGGCTTTCCACCATCTTCCCTGGGACAGATGTGAGGCTAACTGGCCTGTAGTTTCCCGGGTCCCTCCTCCTTCCTTTTTTAAAAATTGGTGTGACATCTGCTATCCTCCAGTCCCCCGGCACTGTGGCCGTTTTAAGAGACAAGTTGCATATTACCGTTAAGAGATCTGCAATTTCATTTCTCAGTTCCCTAATAACCCTTGGGTGGATGCCATCTGGGCCCGGGGAGTTGTTAATCTTCAATTTATCAATTAGTCCTAAAACATCTTCTCTTTTAACCTGTATTTGATTTAATTCTTTAGTCAAGAGGGGCCGTTCAGGCAGCGGAATCTGCTCAAGGTCTTCTGTCGTGAAGACAGATGCAAAGAACTCATTTAATTTCTCTGCAATTTCCAAGTCCTCCTTAATCTCCCCTTTTCCTCCCTCACCATCCAGAGGGCCAACTGGTTCTCTGGCAGGTTTTCTACTTCTAACATATTTAAAGAAGCTTTTATTATTACCCTTTATATTGCTAGCCATGCGTTCCTCAAAATCTTTCTTTGCCTCTCTTATCATCTTCTTACATTTCTTTTGCCAGAGTTTGTGATCCTTTTTATTTTCCTCATTTGGGGAGGATTTCCATTTACAGAAAGACCTCTCCTTGTGCTTTAGAGCCTCTCTAACTCCACTTGTTAACCATGCCGGTGTTTTCTTGGACTTAAATGAGCTCTTCTTTCTTTGTGGTATGCACTTGGGCTGGGCCTCTATTATTGTTGTTTTAAACAGGCTCCATGCACTCTGAAGAGATTGGATTCTTCTAACTTTCCCCTTCAATTTCTCTCTAACTAGTTTCCTCATCTGAGGGAAGTTTGCCCTTCGAAAATCAAGGGTTTTTATGTCTGATTTGCTTGACACTCTTCCTCCGACATGCATGGCAAAGGAAATTGCAGCATGGTCACTGTTCCCCAGAGGCTCAGTGACATTCACATCCCTGACCAGGTCCAGTGTATCACACAGAATTAGATCCAGAGTTGCCTGTTCTCGGGTGGGCTCCATAACAAGTTGCTCTAAGGCACAGTCATTCAGCAAGTCGAGAAACCCAGTTTCTCTTTCTTGCCCGGAGCTCGCATTGGCCCAGTCAATGTGGGGATAATTGAAGTCCCCCATGATTACTATTCTGTCCCTCTTAGCCACCTCCATGATTTCTCTCCTCATTTCAAGATCCCCCTCAAGTTTTTTATCTGGTGGATGATAGAATACTCCAACTATCACATCACTCCTGGGACCTGGTAGTTTAACCCACAGTGTGGAGATTTCTTCTCTGATAGAGAAGGAATGATAGGGATCCCTGCACTGGGATATCTCAGATATGAATAAAGTGCAGGAATGATGAGATCTCTTTCACATCAGTTGGGATCTTGGTACTCTTTATTGAGGCTCTGAAGGAATGTAGAAGCAAAACAAGGCAAGCATATGCAAACAAACCCAGCAGACAGGCTTCTCCTCTCAGCTCAGCCGGAGGGCTGGGAACAGGCAGTCTTGATGTTAAAGAGCTCCGATGGTAAAAGCTTTTTTTTTCTCCCCTCAGCACAACACTTTTATTCCTCTTCTTGCACGTCATCCAACACTACCCAATCAGACAGACAGCTCCCCTTTCTGAGCATGCTCAGTAGAGACTCTGAATTCCTGACATTCCTTCAAACTGGCCTCCCCCATACTCCAGGGGCCATCTTAGAATAGAGCTATTCTCAGCTCTGATTGGTCAGCCCATAACCCATGATGCATCGCCCTTAGTGTGATGTCAGAGTCCCCAGGCATATAGAACTATACTAATACAATAGAGGTGAATCCCTACACCACAGTGATTCTATGGTGGAGTCAGACCCTCTGTCCATCTCCATTCTGCTGGATTTTACCCCTTCTTCGACATAGATGGCCACTCCTCCTCCAACCCACCCTCTCTATCCCTTCTATAGAGTTTATAGCCTGGGATTGCTGTATCCCACTGGTTCTCCACATTCCACCAGGTTTCTGTTATGGCTATTATATCTATGTTATCCCTAGCTGCCAAATGTTCAAGTTCTCCCATCTTTGCTCAGAGGCTTGGAGCATTGGCGTAGAAGCACCTGTACAGTGGGTCCCGCAACAACAGCTGCTGCCTTGTTCTTTTCCCCTCACAGCTTTTATTCTCAGTAGACAAATTGTCACAGTCCATTATTCTCCCAGTGCTAATACCTGCTATGTCATCTCTATGTGATTCTCTACCCTCTCCAACCTCGTTCCCCGAGGATGAGGTGTTCCGAACCGGATGCCACTCAGCTCCTGTCGGCTTTCCCCCAGTTATCAGTTTAAAAGCTGCTCTGCTGCCTTTTTGAGGTTGAGTGCCAGCAATCTGATCCCATCATGATTCAAGTGCAACCCATCCCTCCTGAACAGGTTTGGCTTGTCCCAAAATGTTCTCCAGTTCCTGACAAATCTAAAGCCCTCCTCTCGACACCATCGCCTCATCCACGCATTGAGGCTTCTAAGTCCTGCCTGCCTGGCGGGTCCTGCACGAGGAACAGGTAGCACTTCTGAAAATGCTACCTTGGAAGCCCGGGACTTCAATCTTCTACCTAACAACCTGAATTTGGCATCCAAGACTGACCGCTTGGCCTTCCCGACATCATTGGTACCAACGTGTACCATGACCACTGGCTCCTTCCCAGTTCTCTCTAACAAGCTATCTAGATTTCTCGTGATGTCTGCAACCTTTGCACCTGGCAGGCAAGTGACCATACGGTTATCATGCTCCTCACAAATCCATCCCTCTGTATTTCTAATTATAGAATCTCCTAGTACAAGGAGCTTCTCTCCTGCAGCCTGCTCATCTACATGTACCTGATCTTGTATCTCATCAATAGTGATGAGGGAGAGATCCTCAGGTGGAACCAATTGTTCCTCGGTGTGTGCCTCATGAGGTGTGATGAGGGAAAGAGCCTCAAATTGATTGTGCAATATGAGACTCTCTGAGCGATCCCTTGGCCTTCTACTCCTTTGAGTCACATTCCTCCACCCATCTACCTCCTGGGTTGGGGAAGTGATTACATCCTCAGAAGTGTGCCCTGTCTCTTCTTGGACCTGGATAGTCTGTTCCGCTCTGTCCAAGAACCGCTCAAGCTCCTTAATATGTTGCTGGTCCAATATGCGAGCCTCTAGCTGCTGGACCTTCTCTTCCAATAGCGCAACCAGCTTGCACTTGCAGCAAATGTAGTTCTGCACACGCTCTGTCAAGATGACAAACATGGCACAAGTACTGCAGGTAACTACAGCTGCTCCCTCCAACTCCATTTTAACAAGTGCAATAAAATGTATTCAAGGTCTCAAAAATGTAAACTTACACTAATTTTTTTTATCTAGTAAGACTATTTACTTCTTTTGTTGTTTATTCAAGATCTAACAGTGTAGGGGCCGCTAAGGCACTTGCTAATGTGCGTAGAATCTCCTCAGGAGTAGCTTGGCTTGGGAACTCAAAGATACCCAGAAGAATTTTTTATTTTATTTTATTTTATTAGTTTGCATGCGCTGTCAGGCGCGTGCTGCTGGGAGCAGCTATTTAAAGATAAAACTCCGCCCCTTACTTCCTGCAAGGACAGGAAGTAAGCTCTATGCCCTCTGGCCGTGTGCTTCCTCTATAGCCGTGAGCACATGGTCATCAGTAAAAAATCTGTAAGTAGAGCAGCAGTTTCCCATAGGAATGCATTGAAAATCAATGAATCCGTTATGGTGGGAATTCTCCAGGGGGGAAGAAGAAAGGAGATGTCACTGCACAAAGGAGATGGGCGCACCTGCAACCCCACCTCTCACCCCTCTCCTCCCTACACTCCGCATCAGTGACTCAGCTGCTCACAAGACAGTTGCACACCAATCATCTGGCTGGTGGGGGAACAGGGGAGTGTGCCATGGCCTTGAACTGTCCCACTCAGCTGAGACAATGGGCTGGCAGACCCAGAACTTTGCTGGGGCAGTGGTGGTCCTTGGGATGGGAGAGGGAGCGGTGGAGAATATATCTCCTCACTTTTTAAAATTGATGGCTGGCGGGCTACTTTTGAACCCTTCGTGGGCTACCGGTAGCCCACGGTCTACCTGTTGGGCAGGCCTGGTCTAGAACAGTCTCTTTTGGATGGTCAAACAGAAATATTCCACGGCCAAGGACTGGGCGACCTTAGCCCAATCCCTGTGTCACAGCCAGACCTACCTCATAGTGCTGTTGTGTGGGTAGCATGAAAATGGAAAGAATTATGCTACCACTTTGATTTGCTTAAAGGATATGAAGGATTCACTGTGCCTCATGGCACAGTGGTTAAATTGCTATACTGCAGCTAAAACTGGTCTCACAACCTGGGCTTGAATTCCAGGTAGCAGGCTCAAGATTCACTCACTCTTCCATCCTTCCAAGATCAATAGAATGAGTAGCCAGCTTGCTAGGGGGTGGGGAATGTGTAACCTGCACAATTAAATTGTAAACTTTAAGCATTATGGGGTGATATATAAGAACACTTACCCTGTTTCCCTGAAAATTAGACCTACCCAAAAAATAAGCCCTAGTAGGATTTTAATGCATTTGTTAAATATAAGCCCTACCCCAATAATAAGACCTAGTGATGGGCGTGGCGAACTTGCTTGTCGCTCGCTCCTTCGCAGCTGCCCCCTCGCTCTCCCCTCGAACCCAGGACGGTACGTTGCCCGCCTTGCTGCCTCTCTCTCTCTTGCCGTCCTCCTGTCTCTGTCGGGCCCTGAGTGGGAGTGCAGATGTGTTGTCTCTCAGCCAGTGCCACCCTGGGGGAGGAGGGGTGAGCCACTGCCATTCCCTACACCCACCTCCCCTCCACCCAGCTCAGGCAGCGCATCGCTGCCTGGGCCCTTTGCAAAAAATAAAATAAAATAAAATACAACATTGGCAGCGACTGCTGCTGCTGCTGCTGCTGAGGACAGTGGCTGAGCAGTGATCCCAGCAGGATGCTGGCAGTGGGAGTGGAAAGAGGTGTGCGTGCGTGTGCATGTTTGGCTCTGTTTTTTGTGCGTGTATGCACATGCATGTTACACCTCCTGTCCCAGGCAGAACCAGTTAAAACTTGACACCTATGCTCCACCTCCCAACCAGGGGGAGGGAGAGACGGAGGGAAGATTGCCCGAAAATAAGACATCCCCTGATAATAAGCCCTAGTGTATTTTCTTGAGAAAAAAATAAATATAAGACAGTGTCTTATTTTTCGGGGAAACATGGTAGCATTTAATAACCATCTGTCTATAGCAAGGCATATTCCAACACACACCAGGTTTCAAATGTCCTTGGATGCACTCGATTCAAGATTTCTTGAAATTCCAGACTGAGCACTTGCCGTATGCCATTCTCAAGCCGGATGAAACCAACAGGAGGGGAAAGCATTGTTGGTGGGGTTGGTGGGATAATGCCCAGAGTGGAATGCCCAGAGTGGCATGTCTGGAGAGTAAACTGGGGCTACGAATGATCCCACAAGCCGCCTCCACTCTCTGCTAGCTTTCTTGCCCAGGGCAGAGAGGTGAATGGGGTGCTACTGTTCGGGAAAGCGAGTACTGAACAGCAGGTGCTGTGGCCAGGGGAAATTCAAAAGCCTGCTCTTCGAACTTCACTTTCCCAAAGGGTAGCGACCAAAGCATTTATAACCTGGGGTGCCACTGTATTCAGTTAAATTGACGTATTGGCACTTTGCAAAAAAAAAAAAAAAAGGGAATTCTGAATCACAGTTTGTGTACTTGGTCTCTAAAAGGTTCTCTGTCACTGCCCTAAAGGAAGCCAAAGTGTTGAGTTTACAAGAGTTGAGCAGCGCAGTTGAGGACAGGCCATTTTGGAAATTTCTCATTTGTCATGAGTCAGAAGCAACTTCATGCCAAATCTATGAAGATTACAGGCAAGGTATTCATGCCAGTGGGCAATGAGAAAAAAAATGAATGAATGAGTGAATGAATGAATGAATGAATGAATGAATGATGCAATGATCCAGTGCATCATTTACAAATAGCCTCCCAACACCTTCAGTGGTTAGATGTTACTGTATGTCTTCTTTCTTCAACTTTGCATAAAGTGTTAAACAACAGCAGCAGTAAGCAGGCTCAGCAGGAAGAAGGAAATTCATTTTGCTGCTATGATGAGACATCAGGATGCTCAAGTCCATTCTTTGCACCTTTTTGGACTCATGTGAAGGTCAAAACTGAGTGAGCCACAGAATTTTGTTCTTCCCAAATACTCCAGTGTAGTTCTGGGTTCTTGAAGATTTGCACATTGAAAGAAAATTGAGTAATGGAAAGACCGAAGAGAGTAAAAGCTGAATGAATGTGAAAGTGACCAGTTATGGAAGCATTGCATTCCTTTAAAAATATCTGAGCAAAAAAAATAAAGTCTAGAAGTACATTCTAGATTAAAGCTTGATTCCACCTAACAGTCCAAGCAGACAACCGAACCAACGGGATTTGCTTTAAGTGTTGACTCTCCATTTAGAAACAGGTCAACTCATACAAGACCTGCTGATGAAAAACAGTATCAGTGAAGTAAATTCTGTCCTACTTTTTAGAAGTATATGTTACACTCAAAGTTGGGGAAAAGCAAAATGTCAATTATTATCTCTCTAGACATCAGTCTTTTCCATTCTCTTCTTCAAACTTTGAAGACAGGCTGTAAAGACATTTTACGTCACCTTGCCACCAGCTAAAGTCCAATCTTTTCATTTATTTTCTGGACATTAAAAAAAGCCCTGCTCTTTGGCATATCAAACAGAATTTTTTCATATCTATTAGACTGGGGAAAAATAGTGGTAACCTTAGCTCTTACACACTGAAAAACCTTATTCTAAGCAGCTTATTATTATTATTATTATTATTATTATTATTATTATTATTATTATTATTATTATTATTATTATTATTATTATTATTACAGTTAATCCAACGAGGAAGCATGCTGTGACATCATCTGTGCTAGATCTGTGATGCTGGTCAATTGGGAGATGTGCAAGGACAGGCATCATCCAGCCTCCCTCTCTGATTGGCCAGCAGCATGAAGCAGAAAAGGTGATGTCACTGAGTGCTTCCTTGTTGGATTTTAACCCTGCATGAGACAGAGAAAGGTAAAGCACATGGATCTGCGTGTTATTAGCTGGTTCCGAGGACCACCTGGGCTCGCGTGTTTCGTTTCATAACCTACTGGTTCCGAAATGAAGAGCCCATCTCTAAACAGGAACCATGGATGGAACTAGAGGTGGCTCTTTCTCTCATCTGCATCATGTTTAGATATGTAAGATATGTAGACTACCTAAATTGGTAAATTAGGGTATCTGTTGTGTAGAAAATGCAGAAATCCCATTCTTACTCCCAACTTTTACAGTGCGAACTTTTATAGGGCATGGATCTATGAATGTCAGAAATGATTTAAAATTAGTTTCACCTTGTCCTAAACTTTGTATCAGTGTTGTAGTCATGCCTCTGGACTGGAGAAGGTTTGGATGTGGAATAATTCTGTTCTCCCTCCCTTTTAATGGGGTGTTTTGCAATTCTTGACCAATTCTTTGTGACCCCATGCCCATGGATTTTTCTTGGCAGGAATACTGGCGTGGATTGCCAGTTCCTACTCCAGGCGCCTACAGCACCTGATATTCCCTGGTGGTCTCCCATCCAAGTACTAACCAGGGCCAACCCTGCTTAGCTTCTGAAATCAGATGTGCTTTTTAGGGCATCTAGGTGGGCTTGTTTCCCATCTAAAGGATGAGCTGAAAGCAATATAGTATTTCATTATTTAAAAATAATTAAATAAAAATATTTAAATGTTTAAGTGAAAGCATTTCTAAAACAGATTTAAAAGCAACAACAACGCAAAGCACCCTCTCTTAGCCAATCAGCAAGGTAAAACCTGCATAGAGAGAAAAGTCTTTGCCTGCTTGTGGGAAGAAGCAAAGATGGGGTCAACCTGGCCTCTTGTGGGAGGGAGTTCCAGAGTCTGGGGGCAGCGACAGAGAAGGCCCTCTCCCAATACTCTACCAAACAAATCTGCGAAATCTGAAAGACCTTCCTTGATAACCTTAACTCCCGAGCAGGCTCATAAAGGGAGATGCAGTCCTTTAGATAATGGACCCGAGCCATTTAGACTGAAACCAGCCTTTTAGTCTGAGGAAGGGGGACAAATACAGTGGTACCTCTACTTACGAGCAGCTTGACTTAAGAGCAATTCAACTTAAGAGTGAAAAACCGTTGGCGTTTTAACTGCTGCCTTACAAATTTTAGATGCAGTCTGCTCTACTTACAATTCCGATTATTTATTTATTTATTTGATTTTTTTTAGATAGGTCTGCTCTACTTAAGAGTTGTTTGATTTAAGAGCATGAACTCAGAACAGATTAAACTCGTAAGTAGAGGTACCACTGTACTTCCAAACTGGTTTCTCCAAGACAAAACTACTCCATTTTTAAAGGGGGGACAGGAGAGAGAATCAACCATAAAAATATGCCAGTAACCACACAGGCTCGCCTTCAGCATTAGAGTGAAAGGGGCTCCATATTTCACAGGTGCTGGGAGGTACAGTACTTGCATAAGGTCCAAGATGTTCCTTCACCAAGTCACTTTCTACTAGCCTAACCCACACGGCAAGGCTGTTGTGAGGATAAAAGGGAATGTAGGAAAGACATGCATGCCACGCTGAGCTAAGTGGAGGAAAGGGTTAGGGAGTGTTTTGGTTAAAAGGCTTGAAAGAAATATATCAATGTGTCAATGTAAATAAGAAAGTGCTGTCTTTTTCCCACCATAAAGCAACCTCAGTTGACAAACAGGGGCATGGCGTGGGCAGGGCAAGGAGGGCAGGGCACCCTGGGTACAGCAATTAGGGGGCACCAAATCCTAATTGGCACCCCTCCCACCAGAATGAGCTGGGAGGCAGCCGTGGACTTGCCCAGGCCCTCAGCCAGGCAACGGCATTGGTCGATGCAGTGAGGGGGGGCAGGTGGAGATCTCAGCGCCCGTCCAGTCCGTGGCATCCAGCGGAGCAGGTGCGGGTCTGGTGGGCAACCCACACAGCGAGGGGTGGAGCTTCAGACCCTAGTGCGGAGCTCCGATCAGGGCTGCTGCCCGGTCTCCCTCCCCACACACCAATTCCAGGCCTGGCACCTCCAGATGGGGCAGGAGTGTTCCCCATCACTGGGGATGCCCTATGGAGGTGTGGTGTTGGCTGCCAGTTGTGGGTGACGGAGCAAATAGGGTGCGCATGGAGGAGGGATCGCGCATGGAGCTGAGCCGTGACTCTAAAGCGCGCCCTGCCACCGAGAGGGCCCCAGTGAGGTGATGTGCGGAGCTGAGCACGCCCCAGCTGACTCGACCGCATCGGCAGCCGCAGCTGCGCTCCACCATGGCCACCACCCCGGCCCAGTACCTGCTTTGGGGTAACCCCCCCTTATGATTCACACCTTGTGGAAGGGTGCAAAAACTGGTTTTTGCCCTGGGCTCTGGAAGCCCTAGCTATACCTCTGTTGACAAAGCCCCATCTTCCTGAAGCTACATTTCAGCCAGGGTGTAGCATTTGCAAAGTAGGTACAGAGTGACATAAAAACATAAGAACATAAGAGCCCTGCTGGATCAGGCCAAAGGCCCATCTAGTCCAGCTTCCTGTATCTCACGGTAGTCCACCAAATGAGTCTGGGAGTGCACGAGACTAGATATGTCTCCTGATACCACTCCCCTGCATCAGGCCCTTGAAGTACCCTGATTTTAATTCAGAAGATTACACATCTCCATCATGGTTTGTAGCCTGTGATGGACTTTCCTCCAGGAATCTGTCCAATCTCCTTTTGAAGGCATCCAAGCCAGATGCCGTCAGCACATCCTATGGCAGGGAGTTCCACAGACTAACAACAAAGTGGATAAAAATATATTCTCTTATGCCTTTCCTCACTCACCCAGTCCCAACCTTCAATTTGAGTGGATGTCCCCGACGTCTCAATCATATCACCTCACCCCGCTCAGGGGAGCAACATTGGAAAGCCAATAGGGACTAAAGACTTAAATTTCAGATCAGGACTAAGAAGTACCCAGATTCGAATATCTACTCGGCCCCAAAGCTCACTGATCAAAGTTGGGCTTGGATTTGTTTATTTGCCTAGAGTTTTAAGAATGGCATTTCTAGCCTGTCTTTTCACCACATCTTGCTCACCGTGGCTCACATCAAGCAAATACAGTCCGTCAGCCTTGGCTACCTCACAGGCCTGTTATAAGCACAACATTGGGGTGGATTGGGGCAGAAGTAGGGACACCCCCTTAAGCACCTTGGAGAATAAAAATACAATAATGAAGCAGAGCATGGTTATGTGATCTTCCTTGGATTTCTGCTCTCAGTCTTTCCCTGCTGGCATAGTTAGCAGAGAGACTGGCTGGTCGTAGGGCAGGATGGAGTCCATTTTCCAAACTCTGTTATATATGGGTGTAGGCTATATTATTATTTACCTGGCTTTATTTGTTTGAGTTTTGTTTGTGTGGGGGCATATTGTTT